>OZ014520.1:0-2500 GCA_963966055.1 Lathyrus aphaca
AAACCCTAAACCCTAAACCCTAAACCCTAAACCCTAAACCCTAAACCCTAAACCCTAAACCCTAAACCCTAAACCCTAAACCCTAAACCCTAAACCCTAAACCCTAAACCCTAAACCCTAAACCCTAAACCCTAAACCCTAAACCCTAAACCCTAAACCCTAAACCCTAAACCCTAAACCCTAAACCCTAAACCCTAAACCCTAAACCCTAAACCCTAAACCCTAAACCCTAAACCCTAAACCCTAAACCCTAAACCCTAAACCCTAAACCCTAAACCCTAAACCCTAAACCCTAAACCCTAAACCCTAAACCCTAAACCCTAAACCCTAAACCCTAAACCCTAAACCCTAAACCCTAAACCCTAAACCCTAAACCCTAAACCCTAAACCCTAAACCCTAAACCCTAAACCCTAAACCCTAAACCCTAAACCCTAAACCCTAAACCCTAAACCCTAAACCCTAAACCCTAAACCCTAAACCCTAAACCCTAAACCCTAAACCCTAAACCCTAAACCCTAAACCCTAAACCCTAAACCCTAAACCCTAAACCCTAAACCCTAAACCCTAAACCCTAAACCCTAAACCCTAAACCCTAAACCCTAAACCCTAAACCCTAAACCCTAAACCCTAAACCCTAAACCCTAAACCCTAAACCCTAAACCCTAAACCCTAAACCCTAAACCCTAAACCCTAAACCCTAAACCCTAAACCCTAAACCCTAAACCCTAAACCCTAAACCCTAAACCCTAAACCCTAAACCCTAAACCCTAAACCCTAAACCCTAAACCCTAAACCCTAAACCCTAAACCCTAAACCCTAAACCCTAAACCCTAAACCCTAAACCCTAAACCCTAAACCCTAAACCCTAAACCCTAAACCCTAAACCCTAAACCCTAAACCCTAAACCCTAAACCCTAAACCCTAAACCCTAAACCCTAAACCCTAAACCCTAAACCCTAAACCCTAAACCCTAAACCCTAAACCCTAAACCCTAAACCCTAAACCCTAAACCCTAAACCCTAAACCCTAAACCCTAAACCCTAAACCCTAAACCCTAAACCCTAAACCCTAAACCCTAAACCCTAAACCCTAAACCCTAAACCCTAAACCCTAAACCCTAAACCCTAAACCCTAAACCCTAAACCCTAAACCCTAAACCCTAAACCCTAAACCCTAAACCCTAAACCCTAAACCCTAAACCCTAAACCCTAAACCCTAAACCCTAAACCCTAAACCCTAAACCCTAAACCCTAAACCCTAAACCCTAAACCCTAAACCCTAAACCCTAAACCCTAAACCCTAAACCCTAAACCCTAAACCCTAAACCCTAAACCCTAAACCCTAAACCCTAAACCCTAAACCCTAAACCCTAAACCCTAAACCCTAAACCCTAAACCCTAAACCCTAAACCCTAAACCCTAAACCCTAAACCCCAAACCCTAAACCCTAAACCCTAAACCCTAAACCCTAAACCCTAAACCCTAAACCCTAAACCCTAAACCCTAAACCCTAAACCCTAAACCCTAAACCCTAAACCCTAAACCCTAAACCCTAAACCCTAAACCCTAAACCCTAAACCCTAAACCCTAAACCCTAAACCCTAAACCCTAAACCCTAAACCCTAAACCCTAAACCCTAAACCCTAAACCCTAAACCCTAAACCCTAAACCCTAAACCCTAAACCCTAAACCCTAAACCCTAAACCCTAAACCCTAAACCCTAAACCCTAAACCCTAAACCCTAAACCCTAAACCCTAAACCCTAAACCCTAAACCCTAAACCCTAAACCCTAAACCCTAAACCCTAAACCCTAAACCCTAAACCCTAAACCCTAAACCCTAAACCCTAAACCCTAAACCCTAAACCCTAAACCCTAAACCCTAAACCCTAAACCCTAAACCCTAAACCCTAAACCCTAAACCCTAAACCCTAAACCCTAAACCCTAAACCCTAAACCCTAAACCCTAAACCCTAAACCCTAAACCCTAAACCCTAAACCCTAAACCCTAAACCCTAAACCCTAAACCCTAAACCCTAAACCCTAAACCCTAAACCCTAAACCCTAAACCCTAAACCCTAAACCCTAAACCCTAAACCCTAAACCCTAAACCCTAAACCCTAAACCCTAAACCCTAAACCCTAAACCCTAAACCCTAAACCCTAAACCCTAAACCCTAAACCCTAAACCCTAAACCCTAAACCCTAAACCCTAAACCCTAAACCCTAAACCCTAAACCCTAAACCCTAAACCCTAAACCCTAAACCCTAAACCCTAAACCCTAAACCCTAAACCCTAAACCCTAAACCCTAAACCCTAAACCCTAAACCCTAAACCCTAAACCCTAAACCCTAAACCCTAAACCCTAAACCCTAAACCCTAAACCCTAAACCCTAAACCCTAAACCCTAAACCCTAAACCCTAAACCCTAAACCCTAAACCCTAAACCCTAAACCCTAAACCCTAAACCCTAAACCCTAAACCCTAAACCCTAAACCCTA
>OZ014520.1:7500-30000 GCA_963966055.1 Lathyrus aphaca
AAACCCCAAACCCCAAACCCCAAACCCCGAACCCCAAACCCGAACCCCAAACCCCAAACCCCAAACCCGAAACCCGAAACCCCAAACCCCAAACCCCAAACCCCAAACCCTAAACCCCAAACCCCAAACCCCAAACCCCAAACCCTAAACCCTAAACCCTAAACCCTAAACCCTAAACCCCAGACCCTAAACCCTAAACCCTAAACCCCAGACCCTAAACCCCGAACCCTAAACCCTAAACCCCAGACCCTAAACCCTAAACCCTAAACCCCAGACCCTAAACCCCAGACCCGAGACCCCGAACCCTGACCCCAGACCCCAGACCCCGAACCCCGAACCCTGACCCCAGACCCCAGACCCCAGACCCCAGACCCAGACCCAGACCCAGACCTAGAACCCAGACCCCAGACCCCAGACCCCGAACCCCGAACCCAGACCCTAGACCCCAGACCCCAGACCCCGAACCCTGACCCTAGACCCTAGACCCTAGACCCCAGACCCCGAACCCTGACCCTAGACCCTAGACCCTAGACCCCAGACCCCGAACCCCGAACCCTAGACCCTAGACCCTAGACCCCAGACCCCGAACCCCGAACCCCGAACCCTAGACCCTAACCGAATCAGTTATGATCCTCACCTGAAAATCCACAAAAAAACCTTGCAGTCGATCTTCTATAAATCTGGAATTTGCTGCAGGGAAGAGGGGGATATTATTTTTTCGAGTTTTCTGGATTCTTTCCTCATTATGAATTCAACACCTTTCTTTCTTCTTCTTTTCCGACCCTGTTTCTTCATCATCCTAAGCACTTTGTTTATCTTCTTCTTGCACACACTTTAATCACCATCAATATCCTTCAAACAATCTTTTGCGGATTCAACCATCTTCTTCAACCTATCCGCATAAACTTCATCGCACCTTCATCGATCCCAATCATCAACTTTCAACCCTCATACTTGCATCAAATAAAGAGCACAACACAAAATCATCAATAAAAATTTCCAGAATCAAGAACACGCCTCACAAGATTCACCAACGAGCCCTCATCGTCTTCTCTGTCTTCATCAAAGAATCAAACACGCACAAAAATCATCATCACCTTCATCGCGTAGCTTCGTCCCCCTCAATTCACCTTCGTCGCCTCCTTCTTCCTCATAGCGCAAACGGCGATAATAACCTGGGGGAATCAATCATCACCACAACTCAGATTCAAGGGAAGAAAAGGAAACCGCCAATCACAGCAAAAAAAAAGAGAAGAAGAACGAAGAATCAAACTCATACCTGGACCAACTCCCGAAACCCTAAACCCGAAACCCGAAACCCTAAACCCTAAACCTGAAACCCTAAACCCTAAACCCCGAACCCCGAACCCCGAACCCCGAACCCCGAACCCCCGAACCCCCGAACCCCGAACCCCCGAACCCCCGAACCCCGAACCCCGAACCCCGAAACCTAGACCCTGAACCCTAGACCCCGAACCCTGAACCCTAGACCTTAGACCCTAGACCCTAGACCCCGAACCCCGAACCCCGAACCCCGAACCCCGAACCCTAGACCCTAACCGAATCAGTTATGATCCTCACCTGAAAATCCACAGAAAAACCTTGCAGTCGATCTTCTATTAATCTGGAATTTGCTGCAGGGAAGAGGGGGATATTATTTTTTCGAGTTTTCTGGATTCTTTCCTCATTATGAATTCAACACCTTTCTTTCTTCTTCTTTTCCGACCCTGTTTCTTCATCATCCTAAGCACTTTGTTTATCATCTTCTTGCACACACTTTAATCACCATCAATATCCTTCAAACAATCTTTTGCGGATTCAACCATCTTCTTCAACCTATCCGCATAAACTTCATCGCACCTTCATCGATCCCAATCATCAACTTTCAACCCTCATACCTGCATCAAATAAAGAGCACAACACAAAATCATCAATAAAAATTTCCAGAATCAAGAACACGCCTCACAAGATTCACCAACGAGCCCTCATCGTCTTCTCTGTCTTCATCAAAGAATCAAACACGCACAAAAATCATCATCACCTTCATCGCGTAGCTTCGTCCCCCTCAATTCACCTTCGTCGCCTCCCTAGACCCTAGACCCTAGACCCTGACCCTAGACCCTAGACCCTAGACCGAAACCCTAGACCCTAGACCCTAGACCCTAGACCCTAAACCCTAAACCCTAAACCCTAAACCCTAGACCCTAGACCCCAGACCCCAGACCCTACACCCTAACCCTAGACCCCAGACCCCAGACCCCAGACCCCGAACCCTAACCCTAGACCCTAGACCCTAGACCCCAGACCCCGAACTCTAACCCTAGACCCTAGACCCCAGACCCCGAACCCCGAACCCTAGACCCTAACCGAATCAGTTATGATCCTCACCTGAAAATCCACAAAAAAACCTTGCAGTCGATCTTCTATAAATCTGGAATTTGCTGCAGGGAAGAGGGGTGTAACACCCCAAATTTGCCCTCTTCTTGTTTAGCATCGTTATCATATCATAATCATCATGAGCATACCATATCCTTATCATTTAGCATAGAAAAATGAGGCATAACACTCACATGTTCTAGCATAAGGCATATGATCGGTCATCTGGGAAAATCTGAATCTGCAACGCAAAATCAAGAGCATGGTGATCTGGCAAGAATCTCACGGGATCATTTTGCACAAGCCTGGTATCATGTTCAGAGCCCTAGAAAGAGAAGATGGATCAAAATTTGCTTGAAACGGTTGGTGCAGGCCTATTTTTGAAGGTTCCCACCAAAGGGAGGGAAATTCAAATTTTTCATGCGTTAACCGGTTAACGCATATGGTTAACCGGTTAACAGCTGCGAAACTTGAATTTCCAGCAGCATTTTCAGCATGTGTGTTTTGGCCCCTTTTTCCAATTTTCTGATTTTTATTCATTTGAATTAATTCGAATTTGGGAGAAGGATCTAGAGCATTTATCCAAGCCTAATCCCATTGCTACTTCCTAATCACACTACCCAAACCATAATTTTGGATCCCAAACCAAAATTTTGGGCCCCAAACCTAAACCATATTTAATCATTTCTCTCCAAACCAAAAGGGGCTCTCACTCATTTTTCACTCTCATTTCTGAATTTTCATTCCTCTCACTCACAATTCTCACTTTTCTCTCCCAATTTTCCAAATCACTCAAAGTTCCTCTTTGAAGATCACACAACCTTGCCTTGAGGTGTGTAGATCTTGGAACTAAACCTCCTTTCATAGCTTCTTTGCATCTCTTTGCTGGTTTTATTGGAGATTCAGATCTGGTTTGAGATCTAGAAGTGCTTTTGGATCCAAAATTCTGCATCAAGAGCTTGTTCTTGCATTTATTTTGCATGGAGTGTGGAGCTTAGCATCGGATCTTCAAGGTTTTGCGCGAGATCTACCGTTTTCAGCTCAATCAACAATTACCAAAGCATACCTCAGCTTTGTAGGTTGGTTAATTTCAGATCTAGCTCTGTTTTTAGCTTATGTGCATGCTTGTGCTTTAGGTCCACCATGTGTTTGTGTATTTGATTGTGTTGCATGATTTGATTGTTTGATTTGTATCCGGATCCGAATGTTATTTGTTCATGAGCTTAATGATATGGATTAATGTGAATTGATCTAGTGTTCCATGTGTAATTGATTGCTGGTCTGGTGCAAGCTTATTTGAATAAGCTGTTTTGAGATGCTGTTTTCTGCAGGATTTGCTGCTGTTTTATCAGTGTTAACCGGTTAACGTATATGGTTAACCGGTTAACGCCCCTGTTTTGTGTGTATCTTGTGCAGGTTTGAGCTGGTTAACCGGTTAACGCATATGGTTAACCGGTTAACACTGAGGCAGAATGGTTTTTTAGTGTTGTTTTGAGCTTGTTTGATCCCTTTGCTTGTTCTAATTGCCGTGGATCATTGCATGATCATTAAACATGAGATTTTAGGGTGATTTGCTTGCTGGTTGATGTATGCTTTCATGTTTTCGACGCGTAAGTCGTGTACTTGTAATGTTTGGCATGATGTTTGATTCTTGTTCACAAGAACCTTTGAGCATGACTAATTCCATGATTGTGTTGGTCAATTTGCTGGATTTTTGCTAACATTGCAGGGGCTATGGTAAGTGAGAGATGTGAGAATTGAGTTCCACATCTCCAATTCTCATCTTCCTCTTATGTTTATGTTACTAACCCTTTGTTTGTTGGGCTTAGGCCTTTCTCATCCCTTCTTCTATCTTCTTCTTTGTTCCTTCATTAGGATAGAAACCTCACTAACCCTTAGGGCATCCATGCATGTGAATACTTAGGATTATTTTAGTCCCCCTTTAGAATTTTTCCTTTGGGATCTTTTGGTTCTTCTTCTCTTCTCATCTCATAACTCTTAAAAAGAAAACACTTTAATAAATGTGAAGTGATGCATTGATCCATAGCCTTATTCCATGAGGTATGCTTGTAGTCTTCCCATCTTGGGATAGTACATGTTTATCTTGTGATGCACAAGTCTGATCAAGGTATCTTCTTCATAAAGAAAAGCATAAAAAACACTTCTTCATGTAAATAACCAAAAAAACACTTAATAATTAAGCAAGTTAGTGAGCCTAAGCCCTAATCTTTGGGTTCAAGTTTTGGGGATCTTCTCCTTACTTGAGTGTGCTTGTTCTATTATTCCATCTTGGAATGTAGTGACAAGTGCACATTCCATTGGTGAGAGTTTGAGTTCACTTCCTTGTGACACACTCATAAAAGCTTCTAAAAAACACAAAACAAACAATAAGCGTCTTTCCTTCGGGAATTCTTTTCTCATCTCCTTCGCTCCGTACGCGAACTTGCTCCTACTTGTCATTTTGCAAGACGGTTACGCACTCGTCGTCCGAGTCTGCAACACCTGAGCAATGGCATAGGCAGTTCAAGCCTTAATTCACAAGCAATTTCCTTTTAGTACCCCTAGTTAGGGGAACTACGGCGTCTCTGATCCTCATTATCCTGATGAGGTACGTAGGCAGCGGGGTAGGGCCCGTTCGAGCACAATCTTTATTTTCCCTACATTTTTCCTTTTCTTTTCTTATTCATTTCCTTTCTCATTTTTCTTTTCTTTTCATATTCATTTCTTTGCTGCATTTTTCATACCCTCACCTTTTGAAACAGTTTCTTTTGCAAGCGTGGATCCCGTCGGGTACGGCGGACGATCTGGGTGCTAATACCTTCCCAGGTCGTAACCGACTCCCGAGCCCAGTCTCTTTGGTTCGCAGGACCCGTGTCCTTCCTTTTCTTTCTTCTGGTTTGTGCAGCATTACCATTCCCTTTCTTCGGGATAAAAATGCCTGGCTGGCGACTCTATTCTTTTTCCGCGCCACTTTCGCGTTTGTACCAGGATGGAAATCCCGGGAGCGACAGCTGGCGACTCTGCTGGGGACCGAACCCAGAGTCTCTGGTTCCCCTGTGAGTCTCTCCTAGCGCTTGTGTGTTGCTGTTTCATTGGGTGATGTTTGTTTGATGTGGCTTGTTGTATTATATTGCTGTTTGTTTATTGCTTTATTTACAGCTTTATTTACAGTTTTCAGTATTTATTTTCTGCATCATATATCATACTGGACTGTCTGGACTGGTTTCCTTTGGTGGGATGGGAGTTACTGGTTCTTGAGAGATATGAGCCAAGTACCCGGCTCGAGTGCACCATAGGACTTAGAGTGGTTCCACTTTGGCCTCATGAGATCTTGTCATGGGGGTAGTAGTGAGTTCCACACCCAGGTTGCGATTGTCTTGGAAATGTCTTGATTTGGGGATCTTCCTCTCTCATTACATAACCTTGACAGTTATGTGCAGCTGGGGACCGATCATTGAGAACCTTTGTGGAAACAACCCTCTCCAGTGGTGACAGTGGCAGACCACATTTTGTGGCAAACCCATTCGCACCCGAGGGTCCACTGGGAACTCGCATAGGATGGCCTGGTTCTCTTATAGGAACTCAGTTAAAGCATCTGGTCATATGACATTAGTACTGTATCCTACGGGCTGAATGTACTATTGTTTCTTGATTTCAGCGCTTGAAGCTAGGGACTTATAAGGGATGCTTGTTTTTCCCGGACTCAGCTGAGGCCTCCCTGCATAGTACATAATGCCTAACCGATTCCCTGATTTGGTCATGAGCCATTTCTCGGAGATGGTGACAGTATTATTGCTATGTGGCTTTGAGAGTCCGTGATGTCTGACCCGGAGCCTTTTACCCGTGAGATTGGGGGGTGTGTACAGGTGTGCAGGAACCCATGACCTCAACATACACTCATCTGTTCGGTTATGATCTTTGGTCCTGTGAATATGACCGGTGGTTCTATTGATTCTATGGTTTCGAAGTTATGGTCCTGGAATTCTGGATTTCTTGATACCGTGATTCTGAGATCTTCTATCAGAGGGTTGTGATTATCAGAGGGTGTGATTCAGTGAACTGTTGAGTTTGCCAGTTGTTCCGAGGGGCCCTTGTCAGTGTGCCAGTTCAGATGGTCCCAGTTGGTCATATGCTTGCATTGCATTGCATTTGCATCATTCTTTGCATTAACTGTTTATGTTTCCCATTTTTCAGGTCATTACTCACATCTGTTCCCGGTTCTGGTATTCTTATTTCCATGGCAGAAATTAAAAGCGATCCGAGAAAAAAGAATGTGCATTACACCTTTCTTCAGCCGGAAGTCAAAAGTGTTCAGAGGTTAGCAGATCTGATGAATGATCAAGTCTTAGGAAATTTCAGGAAAAGATATGGCCAGATACTGAAGTTTGTGGACAAGCCTACTACAGACCAAAAGGACAGCCTGCATACCTTGTTGCAATTTTATGATCCCCTGTTGCGTTGTTTTATTCTTCCAGGTTACATCTTAGCTCCGACATTAGAAGAGATCTCCAGCATGCTGAGTGTTCCGATCAGAGAGACATTGCCGTTCTACGGGTCAGAGGTTGTGCTCAGAGATGAAGATATAGCCAAGGTTTGTAGGTTGTCAGTTGCTTCAGTCAGAAAGGCTTTGCAAGAGAGTAAAGGCAGAGGTCTACCATGGAGTGTGCTTATTCCAGAGGCTGAGAAGTATGCTACAGAAGCTAAGTGGAATGACTTTGGAGCTTTGCTTGCATTGATGGTATATGGGTCTAGCTTGTTTCCCGGGGAGAAAGAGTTTGTCAGCTTAGAAGTGATCTCAATTTTTGCAAAAGGCAATCCAGTGCCTACTTTATTGGGTGACTTTTATTTTAGTGTCCATTACAGAAACGAGAAAGGTAGAGGTGGTCCAGTGGTCTGCTGTGCTCCTTTGTTTGCTGAATGGTTCGCTAGACAGTTGCCTAAATCAGGTGCCTTCAAGGATATACGAGACGAATGGAGATGGTCCAGAAGACTGATGGGTTTGACTGAAGAAGACATTGCTTGGGGTTATGACAGGGATTTGCTAGGAAAAGAGGTGATGATCAGCTGCGGAAGGTTTGCTGGAGTACCTTTGCTGGGAAGGAAAGGTGTCATCAGTTACTACCCGACATTAGCCAGAAGGCAGTTTGGCTACCCTTTGAAGGATCCTCCTCAGATGGAAATGTTTGCTGAATCTTTGTATTTTCCTATTGATGGAAACAGAGAGCTAGTCCAACAAGCAGTTCAATCCTGGGATCACAGGAAAAGGAAAGGGAAGAAGGACTTCGGCCGAGTTGATCCCAGAGCATATCCACCATACGTTGAATGGTTGCAAAGGCATATCAAGTCAGTTTTCATGCCTTTTTCAGTCGAAGCTCCACTTTATCCTCGAGAGGTACCAGGTCCGAGCAGTACGGTTTCCTTGGAGGAGTACAAGAAGCTAGAAGCTCAGCTGCATGCGGTCAGAGTAGAGAATGTTGAGATGGTAAGCTTATACCACCAGGCCAATGGAGCCAAGAAGGAAGCTGAAGATAAACTGCAAAAGCTCCAGTCCTCTTTGGAAAACAAGGAGAAGGATTTTGCCGGAAGAGAAGCCCATTTCCACCGATTGGGTATGATGGAAGCGCAAAGAGAAGCCAAGCACAAGGAGACTTTAAAGACTCTCAGGAGTGCTCGACAGTCCATTGTTTGGCTGAAAGGCCAAAGGGAGGAAGAGCAAAAGAAATTCAAAGAGAAGGAAGAGTTCTTTGAAGTTCAGATGGCTTTTAAGAAGGAGGAAGTGGAGCAAGCCCACGCCATCCGGAGGGAGAAGATCCAACAGCTAGTCCAAAGCCAATTAGCTCTGGAGGAAGCTAGGAGAGAGATTGAAGAGCTCAAGCTGAGAGCAAGCGTCAAGAAGAGCAGGGCAGAGGTGGCAGAGCCGGGGTCTTTAGTTTAGTTCATTTTTCAGACTACCTACAGGCTTGTTGTAGGGGTTTTGCTTTCATTTCCTTTGTCTTTATGTACTGATTTGTAACCCTTCGGGGAATATTCTTGGATGTATTCTGACTTTTAGCCTATAGCGGTTTGTCTATATTCAGTATTAATGTGCAAGTTATCGTTTTGAATGTGCAAGACTCGTTTGTCTGGATACTACTAACGTCTGAACACTTATCAAAGAGAAAGTTTGAAAGCTAAACACTGAAAGTGATTGCCGAGATAGATACCAGAACTGGGGCATGCCAAATGCTTAAAATTGGGAACATGAACAGTTACATTGCATTGCATATAACCTGTTTGTCTGTTTTGCAGGTGTTGCATCAATTACTAACGGGTTTTGTGTTTCAGGCACTATAGCTCCTCGAAAAGTTCGAGAACAACCAGCAGTGCACAGATACCCAACCAAGATTAACAGAGAGCGGGCCATGGATCAAATGCAGGCAGATTTGGCAGACCTAAGGCAGAGAATGGATAACTTCATGACGTTAATGACCGGCATGGGGCAGAATCAAGAACGGCTGCGAGAGTTGGTGGAGAATCAGAACAGAAACGCTGCTGCTGCTGCTAATGCTGATAATCATACCGGTGCGGGCGCACGTCAGGGTGGACCTCATGTTATACAACCAGGG
This sequence comes from Lathyrus aphaca, assembly GCA_963966055.1. NCBI lineage: Eukaryota > Viridiplantae > Streptophyta > Magnoliopsida > Fabales > Fabaceae > Lathyrus > Lathyrus aphaca. The sequence goes on from OZ014520.1 coordinate 16,482, forward strand.
GCGACCGTAGTCAATGACGGGATGCATAACATTCATGTGGATCACCAGGAGGACCAGTTCACTTTACTTGATGAGACCGAGGGTCAAGGGGTCGAAATGAACAAGAGATTCGAAGAGATGGCCGAGCAAATCAAGGCTATTCAGTCCCAGAGTTCTTTGGGATTCGATATAACAGACTTGGGTTTGGTTCCGGGAGTCAGAATCCCGTACAAATTCAAAGTTCCTACTTTTGAGAAGTATAACGGCACTGCTTGCCCAAAGACCCATCTGCAATCATATGTGGGAAGAATCGCCGCTCATACAGACGATGAAAAACTGTGGATGTATTACTTTCAGGACAGCTTGGTGGGAGCTTCCCTTGAGTGGTACATGAAGCTCAGCAGGGTCAGTGTTAAGAGCTGGAAGGATCTCGCTGAGGCCTTCGTGAAGCAGTACCAGTACAACATGGATATGGCTCCGAATCGCACCCAGTTGCAACATATGGCTCAGACAGCAAAAGAAGGCTTCAAAGAATACGCCCAGAGGTGGCGTCAGCTAGCTGCCAGGGTGCAGCCACCCTTGTTAGAGAATGAGATGGCCGATATGTTTATGGGTACCCTCCAGGGAGTATTTCTTGAAAGATTGGCGTCAAGTTCTGCTACAAAGTTCAACGATATTGTCATTGCGGGAGAAAGGGTCGAAACGTTGTTGAAAATGGGGAAGATACAAGACCCCGGTGCTAGTAGCTCAAATGGAGCGAGGAAAGCTTTTAGCGGACCTCCAAGAAGACGAGAAGGAGAGACCAATGCTGTATTCGGCCGAAGCCAGGGTCGTGGTTACAGAAGACCTTATGAACATGTGGCTGCTGTCACTATTCCTGCAGCTCCCGTACAACAGATGCTACCTCCACCACAACAACCACAACAACAACAACAACCTAGAGCCAACTACCAGCAAAGGCCTTATCAGCCAAGGCAGGCTCGTCCTGCTAACAGGGTGATTGAAGCTATTCCGATGACATATGCTGCCTTGTTGCCGAGACTACTAGACTTGAACCTTATTCAATTGAGGACTTTGGCACCACCACCTCCTGGAGAGCTTCCAGCTGGTTATGACGTCAACGCGCGATGCGCTTTTCATTCAGGGGCACCCGGGCACTCAACCGAGAAGTGCAGGGCGCTACATCACAAAGTTCAAGATCTCGTGGATTCAAAGGCAATCAACTTTGCGCCACCACCGAATATCAACTCGAACCCTATACCTAGTCATGGAGGGGCAAGAGTTAACGCTGTTGAGAGTGATGACAAGTTGAGTTTGGTACTGAGAATTGATGAAGTCAAGACGCCGTTGAAGGTGGTGAAAGAGAGACTGTTGAAAGGTCAAGTGTTTCCTGGTTGTTCTCTCGATTGTGAAGACTGTATAAGTGTTGCGAATGGCTGCGAGAAATTGAAGACGGGTTTGCAAGAGTTGATTGATGTTGGGTCTCTACAATTTAGCAAGATTAGTAATGAAAAGGCTGATGATGTGTCAACCATTACTATCTTCTACAATGAAGCTGACATGCCCGTTCGACAAGAGCCTGTTACCGTTTACACTCCTCAGATTAGTCCTGTGACTATAACTGTACCTGGGCCAATGCCGTATAATGATGATAGAGCCATTCCGTGGCATTATGGTTCCGATGTTTATGTGGCGGGACAGAAGATGGAAAGTAGACCTGTTGCTGACCCGACTATTGAAAATGTGGGAGGTGTTGGGGGATTTACTCGAAGTGGCCGTTTATTTGCTCCCCCTGCATTGAGAAAGGATCCCGAGGCCGAAGCCTCGTCCAAAGACAAAGGAAAGCAGACTGCGAATGATGAGTCGGATACTCCTGTGGCTGGGCAGGGGACATTTGAAAAGGAGGTAGAGGAGTTCATGAAGATCATCAAAAGGAGTGACTATAAGGTGGTTGATCAACTGAACCAGACGCCTTCAAAGATTTCTATTTTGTCACTGTTGATGTGCTCTCCCGCGCATCGAGAAGCCTTGCTGAAAGTACTTCAAATGGCCTATGTTCCTCAAGAAATCACTGTTAATCAACTCGAAGCTGTTGTTGGAAGTGTTAATGCCAGCCATGGTTTAGGCTTCACTGACCGAGACCTTATTCCGGAGGGAAGGAATCACAATAAAGCACTGCATATCACGATGGAATGCAAGGGCGCTGTGTTGTCTCATGTCCTTGTAGACACAGGCTCTTCTTTGAATGTGCTCCCGAAGAAGGCGTTGATGAAGCTTAACATTGATGGGGTTATTCTGACGCCGAGTGATCTAGTGGTTAAAGCTTTCGATGGTTCAAGAAGATCCGTTTTCGGAGAGGTTGAGTTGCCTGTCAAGATAGGCTCTCAAGTCTTCAAGAGTGTCTTCTATGTCATGGATATCCAGCCTGCGTATAGTTGCTTGTTGGGCAGACCGTGGATACACGCAGCGGGAGCCGTCACTTCAACCCTGCACCAAAAGCTTAAATATGTGGTGGATGGCCAGGTCATCACAGTTTGCGGGGAAGAAGATATATTTGTCAGCCACCTGTCGACATTCAAATATGTAGAAATGGACGGAGAAATTCACGAGACTTTGTGCCAAGCTTTTGAAGCAGATGTCAGTATCTTGACTCCGGTGAAGAAAAATAACGAAGGCACGTCCATTCATTCTTACCAGGAAGCAAAAGAGGCCGTCCAATCAGGCAATGCCCAGGGCTGGGGCAAGCTACTGGAGGTGGAAAAGAAGGGTGACAAATTCGGCTTAGGGTATCAGCCTGGGGGGTCTATTCAGAGTGGTAAAGCTATCTCATTCACAAGCGCTGGGTTGCTTGACCGTGATCAAATCTGTATGGCAAGCCAAGACGGGGATAATGACAGAGACTGGGACAACAATTGGATCCGCCCGTGTGCACCCGGCGAGGAGCTAGGAAATTGGTCTGCTGAGGACATTGTTCAAGTCACCTGGCTCTCAAAGTAATTGTTTTGTTTCCTTTTATTAGCATACTGCATTGTCAAATCCAGCATTCTGCCCAAGATGTTTGGATCCATTGTACTGGGCCACCATGTTTTGTATTGCATCGTTATTTTTGCCATGAAATAAAAGGACGTTTTCAGACAAATTGTGCTCTCTTTCTTTGTTTTAAACTTTTTCACAAAAAACAATATGAAAATGGCAATATGTTTTTCATTTTTTGTTTTGTGTTAGCGTCTCTTTTCAAAATAAGCAGATTCTGAATAAGCACATCATTTGTGCAGTATTGATCATCCGGATTCCACGGATAACGTTCCTGCTATGACTATGCATGACTTTGATAATCCAGTCTACCAAGCTGACGAAGGGGTTGAGGAAGATTGTGATCTACCTGAAGAGTTGGTCAGATTGTTGAAACAAGAGGAACGAGTTTTTCAGCCTCATCAAGAAGAGATTGAAACCATCAATATTGGCAGTGAAGATGCAAAGAAAGAAATCAAGATAGGAGCCAATCTGCAGGCCGACGTCAAACAAGAGCTGATCAGTATGCTGAGAGAGTATGTAGATATCTTTGCTTGGTCATATCAAGATATGCCAGGGTTGGATACCGACATCGTGATGCATAAGCTACCCCTGAGAGAAGACTGTCCTCCTGTGAAGCAAAAGTTGAGAAGAACTCGCCCGGATATGGCGATGAAGATTAAAGAGGAGGTGCAGAAACAGTGGGATGCCGGGTTCCTTGCCGTGACTAGTTACCCACCTTGGGTAGCTAACATCGTACCAGTGCCTAAAAAGGACGGCAAGGTCCGGATGTGCGTTGACTATCGAGATTTGAACAGAGCAAGCCCAAAGGATGATTTTCCGTTGCCACACATTGACGTGTTGGTCGACAGTACTGCTCAATTTCTCAGTATTCTCCTTCATGGATGGATTCTCCGGTTATAATCAGATAAAAATGGCGCCGGAGGACATGGAGAAGACAACGTTCATTACCCCGTGGGGAACATTCTGCTACAAGGTCATGCCCTTCGGTTTGAAGAACGCAGGGGCAACTTATCAACGGGCAATGGTCACGTTGTTCCATGACATGATCCACAAGGAGATCGAATGTTATGTGGATGATATGATTGCAAAGTCCAAGGACGAAGAGGGGCATTTGGTTAATTTGAAGAAGTTGTTTGATAGATTGATCAAGTATAAATTGAGGTTGAATCCGAACAAGTGCACTTTCGGAGTGCGTTCTGGAAAATTGCTGGGTTTCATTGTAAGTCAAAGAGGAATTGAGGTAGATCCTGCTAAAGTGAAAGCTATTCAAGATATGCCTGCACCAAAGACAGAAAAAGAAGTGCGCGGGTTCTTAGGTAGATTGAACTATATTTCTCGGTTCATATCTCACCTAACTGCCACGTGCGAACCGATATTCAAACTGCTAAGAAAGGAGCAGACGGTCAGGTGGAATGATGATTGCCAAAGAGCTTTCGATAAAATAAAGGAATATTTGCAGGAGCCTCCAATTCTGATGCCTCCAGTGGAGGGGAGACCGTTAATCATGTACTTGACCGTGCTAGAAGGATCGATGGGGTGTGTGCTCGGCCAACATGACGAGTCTGGTCGAAAAGAGTACGCCATTTATTACCTTAGCAAAAAGTTTACCGACTGTGAATCCCGATACTCACTGCTCGAGAAAACTTGCTGCGCTTTGGTATGGGCTGCTCGCCGACTGAGGCAGTACATGTTGACCCATACTACACTTCTCATTTCCAAGATGGATCCTGTCAAGTACATCTTTGAGAAACCAGCATTGACCGGAAGGGTTGCTAGATGGCAGATGATTTTAACTGAATACGACATCCAGTACACTTCTCAGAAAGCCATCAAAGGAAGTGTATTGTCGGAATACCTTGCTCAGCAACCTCTTGAGGATGACTATCAGCCGATGAGATTTGATTTCCCTGATGAGGACATCATGTACCTCAGAACAAGCGATTATGAGGAACCACTTCCGGAGGAGGGGCCTGACCCCGGATCCAAATGGAAGCTGATGTTCGATGGGGCTGTTAATATCAATGGTCGTGGAGTTGGTGCCGTACTCATTACTCCTGAAGGTGTTCATTTACCCTTCGCTGCCAAAATTACTTTTGGCTGCACCAACAATGAAGCGGAATACGAGGCGTGTATAATGGGAATAGAGGAGGCAATTGATCTTCGGATCAAGAACCTCGATATATTCGGAGATTCAGCCCTCGTCATTAACCAAATTACCGGCAAGTGGTATACACATCAAAAGCATCTAGTTCCGTACAGGGATTATGCTAGAAAACTGTTGACATTCTTCACGACAGTTGAGCTCAAATACATACCACGGGACGAAAATCAATTTGCCGATGCTTTGGCCACTCTCTCTTCGTCAATTAAAGTCCTATGTTGGAACTTTGTGCCCAGAATTGACATCTCCAGGCTTGACTCTCCGGCTTATGCTTTCTCTGTAGACGCCGTGTCTGACGAGAAACCTTGGTATTTTGATATCAAGCTGTTCCTGGAGAAGCAAGAATACCCAACAGGGGCATCTTCCAAAGACAAGAAGACCTTGAGACGACTTGCTGCTAGTTTCTTCTTGAACACAGACGGGGTTTTGTACAAGAGGAACTTCGACATGGTTTTGCTCAGATGCGTGGATAGACACGAAGCAAGCCTGTTGATGCAGGAAGTCCATGAAGGATCTTTTGGTACCCATGCAGGAGGGCATGCTATGGCAAAGAAACTGCTGAGATCAGGGTATTACTGGATGACAATGGATGCAGACTGTTGTTCATTCGCTCGTAAATGCCACAAGTGCCAAATATATGCAGATAAAGTGCATGTCCCTCCTAACCCGCTCAACGTCATGTCATCTCCTTGGCCTTTCTCTATGTGGGGCATTGACATGATCGGGAAGATTGAACCGACTGCTTCGAACGGTCATCGCTTCATTCTGGTCGCGATTGATTACTTTACCAAGTGGGTAGAAGCAGCGTCTTATGCCAATGTCACTCGTCAAGTGGTGGCAAGATTTCTGAAAAGAGATATCATATGCAGATATGGAGTACCCGAAAGGATCATTACTGATAATGGTTCTAATCTCAACAACAAGATGATGGCAGACTTATGTCGGGACTTCAAAATACAGCATCACAATTCTTCTCCTTACCGACCAAAGATGAATGGTGCGGTAGAGGCAGCTAACAAGAATATCAAGAAGATTGTGCAGAAAATGGTTGTCACCTACAAGGATTGGCATGAGATGTTACCATTTGCTTTGCATGGGTACCGAACGTCGGTCAGGACATCAATAGGGGCAACTCCCTTCTCTCTAGTGTATGGCATGGAAGCAGTCCTGCCTGTTGAAGTAGAGATTCCTTCACTGCGTGTGATGATGGACGTCAAACTGGATGAGGCTGAATGGGTGCGTGCTCGTTACAACCAGCTATGTCTAATTGAGGAAAAGAGATTAGCGGCTATCTGTCATGGTCAGCTTTATCAGAGGAGAATGAAGCGGGCATTCGACCAACGAGTACGTACTCGAGAGTATCAAGTGGGAGAGCTTGTATTGAAGAGGATCGTTCCTCCAGGTTCAGATAACAGGGGCAAGTGGACCCCAAACTACGAAGGACCATTCGTAGTGAAGAAAGTATTCTCAGGAGGGGCACTGATGCTCACCACTATGGATGGAGAAGACTTCCCATCCCCTGTTAACTCGGACGCAGTTAAAAAATACTTCGCATAAAGAGACCCGCTGGACACAAAAAACAGAATGTAAGTCCAGGCAAGAAAAGGGCATCCCGGCGAGCTAAAAACAGAATAAAAAGCTCGGGCAAAAATTAGGGAAAATAAACAAAAAAAAATGTACACCCGCTGAGTTGAAAAGCCACATTGGACAGCTCAGGCAAAAAAGGGTATCCCGGTGGATTGAAAACCCGAGAGGGCGATCCACGCAAAATAAGGGAATAAGCGAACAACTGTGATCCAAGTTATCTGAACCACGTCATCGTTTCGTACGGTTTGACAATATCGGAAAGATAGGAAACAGTCCCCTTGTCTTCTCAGAAAGCCAAAGCAGAATGGAGAGTCTTGAAGACATGCAGGTCATAGCAGAAATGGAACTCCTTGGAATGCCATGTACATTGCCATTAGGATAGTTTCTTTTCTCAATTTTTATAGTGGCTACCTCTTTCCGGGTGGTTGCTTCCTGATGTAAATCTGTGCCTATTCAGAGGCCATTCAATAAAAATAATATTCAGTCAGAAAGCTGTGTGTGTTTATTTTTGTTTGCAAAATGTCCTGAATTTTTGGCAAAAATAGCATTGCATCTAAACATGGTGATAATCTTGAAAAGAAAACTGACATGCAGGGAAACTGTAACCCTCTTTGAGTGTCGGGTGATAATGGATGAACAGATCATTCCATGCAAATCCTCGGGACACACGTGTGTTTTCTGTTGTTGCAGGTTGCAGGATGGCGTCACATCAAGCAATTTACTCTCCCCCAGTAGAGTATCTCCCCAAGCAGAGATTTTTCTTCTCCAGCAGGTAGCTGAAAGCCTGACTTGTTTAAATGGATGTTTTCCTCCAACTAAGTCTTGGCAGCAGCCCAAGCAGGTTCTTCTTCCCAAGTGAAGTAGTAGTCCATTCTTCCCCAGTGAAGTATAGCCAGCAGGTGCTCGAAAGCCTGATGTCATCAGAGATGAAATTAACAGTATTTTATCATCAGCAAGAGTCCTTGCCTATCAGGTACCCGAAAGCTTGGTATCCCCTCAGAGTCTTGAATCATCGGATGCTCTCCCCAGTCAGAGTATTCGCCCAGGAAGCTTCCCCAGCCAAGTCTGAAGATGATCTGTCCCCCACAGAGTTCATATTTGATTTTCACTTCCGTCCGTGAAATATTCCCCAGCAGATTTGCCCTATTGTTGTTTTATTTGATGATGCAGCCAGGTATTCATCACCTCAGTCGGAGTGGGTATCCAGACCTCTTGATTTTTTCTCCCCTGCAGAGTTGTATCTCTTGTTGCCGATCAGGCATTCGTTTATTGCTCGTCTGCAATCTTCAACACTCGTATGTGTTATCCCTAAGCAAGTTTCCCCAGCGAGGGCATATCACTGCTTTATGGCTGCTCGGTTGCATCTTTCAACACTCGTCTGTGTTAGCTCTGTGTTGCTGTTTGCTCGTCTGCAATTTTCGACATTCGTCTGTGTTTTGAAGTGATTACCTTGTTGTTGCTCGTCTGCAACCTTCCAACACTCGTCTGTGTCATGATGCCTCCGTTGTTGCTCGTCCGCAACTCCTCAACACTCGTCTGTGTTCTGAGACGATACTTGTTGTTGCTCGTCTGCAACCTTCTAACACTCGTCTGTGTTTGGTGTTGGATCCTTCGCTGCACTCGTCTGTGCCTTGATATGTATTCTCTGTTGTTGCTCGTCCGCAACTCCTCAACACTCGTCTGTGTTCTGAGATGATACTTGTTGTTGCTCGTCTGCAACCTTCTAACACTCGTCTGTGTTTGGTATTGGATCCTTCGCTGCACTCGTCTGTGCCTTGATATGTATTCTCTGTTGTTGCTCGTCTGCAACTGTCCAGCACTCGTCTGTGTGTGTTTGAAGCTCGTCTGCTTTTATCCCCCAGAAGTCGTTTGTGTTCTGAAGCTCGTCTGTTTTGCCTGGATACTCGTCTGTATCATCCTCAGCACTCGTCTGTGCTAGCTTGCACCTGAATGTGAAGATTTGCTGTTTACCCTGATATCTCTGTGACAACTTCAAATGCTCGTCTGTGTTTGAACTTCTGGTATTCGTCTATACCAGTGGCTGATACTCGTCTGTATCATCGCCTGAAGCACTAGTCTGTGTTTCTCAGATCATCGTCCGATACTCGTCTGTATCTTTGACTATTGGCACTCGTCTGTGTTCTCTTGATGATCGTCCAATACTCGTCTGTATTGAAGAGGTTTAAAATCCTGACAGTGGGAATTAAATGTCGAAATGGTTACCGGGCCTGGCGTAACAGGTAAATCCGAGGGAGGCTCGTCTGTCTCAAGCACCAGTTATGGTTGCTGCACCTGGCGTAACAGGTTTGCTCAGAAGACTCGTCTGTCTTATGCCATATATCCGCGGATAATATATGAGGAAGGTTCGTCTACCTTGATTGCATGTCTATCCCACAGACTTATATGCATTCCCGGAGCCTGCGTAAGGGTTATCCGAAGAAGACTCGTCCGTCTTATTCCACTTATCTGCGTAAGGATTAGTGAAGGAGATTCGTCCATCTCAGGTTACTTTGAAGATCCTTAAGGGCTCGTCCGCTCTCTGCACCGGGCGTCACAGGTCATGCGAAGACTCGTCTGTCAGCATGATAGTATTCCAGATATCAGTTTCAACTTGGAAGAAGCTCGTCTGCTTTTCTTTCTCTCCTTCTTATCCCCAGAGCGTCATCTGGTTGGGTTTATTTCCCAGTGTTGCATTCTTCGTCAGAGTGCAAATTTCAGGTCTTTTTGGTATTCAATCACAGTTTATCTCGAATGTCTGATAGCCGCTGCTCTCATCCTTTTCAGATTAACAGTTGATTGAATAGGGGCAGCTGTAACACCCCAAATTTGCCCTCTTCTTGTTTAGCATCGTTATCATATCATAATCATCATGAGCATACCATATCCTTATCATTTAGCATAGAAAAATGAGGCATAACACTCACATGTTCTAGCATAAGGCATATGATCGGTCATCTGGGAAAATCTGAATCTGCAAGGCAAAATCAAGAGCATGGTGATCTGGCAAGAATCTCACGGGATCATTTTGCACAAGCCTGGTATCATGTTCAGAGCCCTAGAAAGAGAAGATGGATCAAAATTTGCTTGAAACGGTTGGTGCAGGCCTATTTTTGAAGGTTCCCACCAAAGGGAGGGAAATTCAAATTTTTCATGCGTTAACCGGTTAACGCATATGGTTAACCGGTTAACAGCTGCGAAACTTGAATTTCCAGCAGCATTTTCAGCATGTGTGTTTTGGCCCCTTTTTCCAATTTTCTGATTTTTATTCATTTGAATTAATTCGAATTTGGGAGAAGGATCTAGAGCATTTATCCAAGCCTAATCCCATTGCTACTTCCTAATCACACTACCCAAACCATAATTTTGGATCCCAAACCAAAATTTTGGGCCCCAAACCTAAACCATATTTAATCATTTCTCTCCAAACCAAAAGGGGCTCTCACTCATTTTTCACTCTCATTTCTGAATTTTCATTCCTCTCACTCACAATTCTCACTTTTCTCTCCCAATTTTCCAAATCACTCAAAGTTCCTCTTTGAAGATCACACAACCTTGCCTTGAGGTGTGTAGATCTTGGAACTAAACCTCCTTTCATAGCTTCTTTGCATCTCTTTGCTGGTTTTATTGGAGATTCAGATCTGGTTTGAGATCTAGAAGTGCTTTTGGATCCAAAATTCTGCATCAAGAGCTTGTTCTTGCATTTATTTTGCATGGAGTGTGGAGCTTAGCATCGGATCTTCAAGGTTTTGCGCGAGATCTACCGTTTTCAGCTCAATCAACAATTACCAAAGCATACCTCAGCTTTGTAGGTTGGTTAATTTCAGATCTAGCTCTGTTTTTAGCTTATGTGCATGCTTGTGCTTTAGGTCCACCATGTGTTTGTGTATTTGATTGTGTTGCATGATTTGATTGTTTGATTTGTATCCGGATCCGAATGTTATTTGTTCATGAGCTTAATGATATGGATTAATGTGAATTGATCTAGTGTTCCATGTGTAATTGATTGCTGGTCTGGTGCAAGCTTATTTGAATAAGCTGTTTTGAGATGCTGTTTTCTGCAGGATTTGCTGCTGTTTTATCAGTGTTAACCGGTTAACGTATATGGTTAACCGGTTAACGCCCCTGTTTTGTGTGTATCTTGTGCAGGTTTGAGCTGGTTAACCGGTTAACGCATATGGTTAACCGGTTAACACTGAGGCAGAATGGTTTTTTAGTGTTGTTTTGAGCTTGTTTGATCCCTTTGCTTGTTCTAATTGCCGTGGATCATTGCATGATCATTAAACATGAGATTTTAGGGTGATTTTCTTGCTGGTTGATGTATGCTTTCATGTTTTCGACGCGTAAGTCGTGTACTTGTAATGTTTGGCATGATGTTTGATTCTTGTTCACAAGAACCTTTGAGCATGACTAATTCCATGATTGTGTTGGTCAATTTGCTGGATTTTTGCTAACATTGCAGGGGCTATGGTAAGTGAGAGATGTGAGAATTGAGTTCCACATCTCCAATTCTCATCTTCCTCTTATGTTTATGTTACTAACCCTTTGTTTGTTGGGCTTAGGCCTTTCTCATCCCTTCTTCTATCTTCTTCTTTGTTCCTTCATTAGGATAGAAACCTCACTAACCCTTAGGGCATCCATGCATGTGAATACTTAGGATTATTTTAGTCCCCCTTTAGAATTTTTCCTTTGGGATCTTTTGGTTCTTCTTCTCTTCTCATCTCATAACTCTTAAAAAGAAAACACTTTAATAAATGTGAAGTGATGCATTGATCCATAGCCTTATTCCATGAGGTATGCTTGTAGTCTTCCCATCTTGGGATAGTACATGTTTATCTTGTGATGCACAAGTCTGATCAAGGTATCTTCTTCATAAAGAAAAGCATAAAAAACACTTCTTCATGTAAATAACCAAAAAAACACTTAATAATTAAGCAAGTTAGTGAGCCTAAGCCCTAATCTTTGGGTTCAAGTTTTGGGGATCTTCTCCTTACTTGAGTGTGCTTGTTCTATTATTCCATCTTGGAATGTAGTGACAAGTGCACATTCCATTGGTGAGAGTTTGAGTTCACTTCCTTGTGACACACTCATAAAAGCTTCTAAAAAACACAAAACAAACAATAAGCGTCTTTCCTTCGGGAATTCTTTTCTCATCTCCTTCGCTCCGTACGCGAACTTGCTCCTACTTGTCATTTTGCAAGACGGTTACGCACTCGTCGTCCGAGTCTGCAACACCTGAGCAATGGCATAGGCAGTTCAAGCCTTAATTCACAAGCAATTTCCTTTTAGTACCCCTAGTTAGGGGAACTACGGCGTCTCTGATCCTCATTATCCTGATGAGGTACGTAGGCAGCGGGGTAGGGCCCGTTCGAGCACAATCTTTATTTTCCCTACATTTTTCCTTTTCTTTTCTTATTCATTTCCTTTCTCATTTTTCTTTTCTTTTCATATTCATTTCTTTGCTGCATTTTTCATACCCTCGCCTTTTGAAACAGTTTCTTTTGCAAGCGTGGATCCCGTCGGGTACGGCGGACGATCTGGGTGCTAATACCTTCCCAGGTCGTAACCGACTCCCGAGCCCAGTCTCTTTGGTTCGCAGGACCCGTGTCCTTCCTTTTCTTTCTTCTGGTTTGTGCAGCATTACCATTCCCTTTCTTCGGGATAAAAATGCCTGGCTGGCGACTCTATTCTTTTTCCGCGCCACTTTCGCGTTTGTACCAGGATGGAAATCCCGGGAGCGACAAGGGGGATATTATTTTTTCGAGTTTTCTGGATTCTTTCCTCATTATGAATTCAACACCTTTCTTTCTTCTTCTTTTCCGACCCTGTTTCTTCATCATCCTAAGCACTTTGTTTATCTTCTTCTTGCACACACTTTAATCACCATCAATATCCTTCAAACAATCTTTTGCGGATTCAACCATCTTCTTCAACCTATCCGCATAAACTTCATCGCACCTTCATCGATCCCAATCATCAACTTTCAACCCTCATACCTGCATCAAATAAAGAGCACAACACAAAATCATCAATAAAAATTTCCAGAATCAAGAACACGCCTCACAAGATTCACCAACGAGCCCTCATCGTCTTCTCTGTCTTCATCAAAGAATCAAACACGCACAAAAATCATCATCACCTTCATCGCGTAGCTTCGTCCCCCTCAATTCACCTTCGTCGCCTCCTTCTTCCTCATAGCGCAAACGGCGATAATAACCTGGGGGAATCAATCATCACCACAACTCAGATTCAAGGGAAGAAAAGGAAACCGCCAATCACAGCAAAAAAAAAGAGAAGAAGAACGAAGAATCAAACTCATACCTGGACCAACTCCCGAAACCCTAAACCCGAAACCCGAAACCCTAAACCCTAAACCTGAAACCCTAAACCCTAAACCCCGAACCCCGAACCCCGAACCCCGAACCCCGAACCCCCGAACCCCGAACCCCCGAACCCCCGAACCCCGAACCCCGAACCCCGAACCCCGAACCCTAGACCCTGAACCCTGAACCCTAGACCCCGAACCCTGAACCCTAGACCCTAGACCCTAGACCCTAGACCCCGAACCCCGAACCCCGAACCCCGAACCCCGAACCCTAGACCCTAACCGAATCAGTTATGATCCTCACCTGAAAATCCACAGAAAAACCTTGCAGTCGATCTTCTATTAATCTGGAATTTGCTGCAGGGAAGAGGGGGATATTATTTTTTCGAGTTTTCTGGATTCTTTCCTCATTATGAATTCAACACCTTTCTTTC